>JAFISB010000361.1:0-20026 GCA_022560015.1 Diplodia mutila | reverse complement strand
TTTTTTTTTGTTTTTAAAATTTGGTTTGTTTCCAAAAAAACCCCCTCTTTTTTTTTTTTTTTTTCAGTGTTTTTTTGATTTGCCCCCCCCCCCCCCCCCCCCCCCCCCCCCTCTTACTCTTCAACACTATATGCCACACAAACTAACACGAACATAGGGCTCTCATCCGGGCACATCCCCTCTTCCATATCCGTTCCTGTGCCCGAGCTGCTTGATCCGAAGACCAAGACGTACCTTCCTGCCGCTGAGCTGAAGAAAATCCTCGAGGCTAAGGGCATTAACCCGTCCAAGCCCATTATCAGCAGTTGCGGTACTGGCGTTACTGCAGCCGTGATTGACGCTGCACTGGCGGAGGCCGGCTTCTCGGACGAGACTCGTCAAGTGTACGACGGTAGCTGGACGGAATGGGCTCAGAGGGTCAAGCCTGATGAAGGATTGATTGTCAAGGTCTAAAACGTGACTTGCTCTTTGCGTGTGGATACGTCATGCATGGGAATTTATGTAAGAGCGACCTCCAAGAATCCGAAATAAACGTGTTTGATATGATACCCAGCCTCGATTTGCATACGACTATCGAACTCAATTTGCGCAGAACGTTTCAGTGCTGACATCCACGAGGGCCCGCCTCATTGCCAACGGGTGATGTGCTTCAACAGGATAACCTAACGTTGCCTTGACAGCACGTCTTTGCTTGCATGCAAAACTTAAAGTCTCGGCAAAGACATGCTCTCCGGAATCTTGCTCCATTGCTCTGTCTTCCCGTCCAACTGTTGCTTTGACTCGGCCCAAGCCGCTCTCATCAACTCCGCATGGCGCTCCGAGCGCGGTTTGATGCATGCTTCGTACTTGTCCGGCAGCATGACTAGACCACCGACGAGCTTGTCCTGTTCAGGGAGTTTAGGCTTACCCGTAGCTTTGTCGATGACCGGAGTGATATTGAACCCCCACATGAGCCTGGCGATACCCAGCAGGAGGCTCCGCTCAGCAACATGCATGCCTGCAATCCGTCATCAGCATCCCTGGAGAAGCGTCCCACCAGAGGTCACGTCGGCGGAAAGCTCAACTCACCCTGACAGATCCTCCTCCCCGCCCCGAAACCGAACTGATCCCTCTTGCTGACATCGGGCAAGCTCGCGCTGTCCGCAATCCCCACCGTGTCGCCGTCGTACCTGTCAGGCCAAAACTCCTCGGGCCGCTCGTACCTCTTCTCGTCCCGGTGGATCGCCCAGATGTTCATCATCACGCCCGCGCCCTTAGGGATGCGATAGCCCAGGTACTCGTCGTCTTGCATCACCGCGTGCGGCGCCGCGCCCAGCGCCGCCGTCGGCATCCAGCGCATGGCCTCCTTGACGCACGCCGTCACGTACGGTAGGCGCGGGACGTCGTCCAGGTCGGGCAGCCGGTCGCGGCCGACGACGGCGTCCAGCTCGGCCTGCGCGCGGCGCTGGCACGCCGGGTACAGCAGCGCGCCCTGCACGAAGCCGTACAGCGTCGATGAGGTGGTGTCGGAGCCGGCCTCGAAGAGGGTCCCCGCCATGTACGCGGCCAGGTCGTCGGAGAAGCCGCCATCCTCGGCGGGCGGGCGCGCCTGCCGCCGCGCCATGTCGACGCAGAAGCACGGGTTGGCGGTGCCCGCGGCGACGGCGCGCTTGGCGGCGAGCCAGTTGCCCAGGTAGAGCTCCTTCTCGGCGACGTGCAGCTGGCGGGCCTGCCGGACGCGGGGCTGGAGGGCGGTGGGCAGTTTGCGTAGGAGCGGGTAGAAGTCGGGGAGGGCGGCGCCGGCGGTTTGGGCGAGGGCGACGAATTCGCCGAAGGCGTCGTAGAATTGGTTGAGTTTGGCGTTGTCGTAGGAGGGGGTGCGCCAGCTGGAGGGGGGAGAGGAGAGGAGAGAGTGGTCAGTAAGGGGTTGATGTGAAGGGGGGGAAGTCCAAGGTTGGTGATGCAAGATTTCACATACCCGAACACGATGCTGGCCACTAAGGATGAGGAATACCGACGCACATGTTGCAGCAGGCCGTCAGGATTGTCCAAGAGGTCGACGAGCATTTGCTTGTTCTCAAGGTCTTGGTAAGGTACCTATGGTCGACTTAGCGCTGCGAGTTGCGGTGTATGATGCGGAGAACTCACGTAAGACTTGGCGACATTGACATTCAGAAGGGCGTGGTTCATCTTCCGCATCTGGGTCACAGGTTGTCAGAGCATGGATTGACGACTTTCAAAAGTGTGGTTGCTTACCATTCGCCAGGTTGGCCCGTAGTGCTGAGGAGTGAAATTAGCACCGAAACGTGTATAGCGTGTGAGACAAGACCAACCATGGCCAGCATTCTCAGTCCGCCGCTCGCAATCTCTCCCGTGGTGTACATCTCCATGCGGTCGCTGTAGATGGCACTGCGCTTGTCCAGCAGGTCTTTGACCACTTGATCGTTGTTGAGCACGATCAGAGTCTTGGTGCCCATGATCAGGGAGTAGATGGGACCGTACTGCTTGGCCCATTTTGTAAATTGCTCGTGCTGATTTTCCGATGGGATCTATCGGCCGCTGTTAGCTGTGGACTGAGAGACGGATGAGCGGACCTACCTGGTGAAGATTCCCTATGATTGGCAAGGTTGGTGGTCCCGGAGGATAGCCTGGTGGCCGTCTACCGACACGCGATACGCGCCAGGCGAGCAGGAGAACAACGGCCCATACTGCAATGCTCACGATTGGGATCATGTTGGAAGAGCTGAGAAAAGGGTAGGTGGAATAAAAGCCAAGAATTGCATGTCGGTCACAGAGTGACCAGACTTCTTATAATCCACAAGCTCTCTCTTCGCCCCCAAAGACGGTTCACAGGGCTGCACCATCTCGACCGGCATGTTGCTTACATGCATCTCAGAAAAAGTGTATGGGGAGGGGATCAGAGCGAGTACCCCGGATGGTAGCACGAAAATGCACGCTTTATTGGACATGAGCAGATGATGACGGCGGGTACCGGGATGAGTTCCCTTGTTGAAGGACGGGGTCGCGGTCCGCTGTACATGCAAAATTGAAACAGTGATCCGCGTCAAATCATCTAGGCCAGAGCTTGCTCTTGCCGAGGATGATGGACTATCAGCGGTTTGGAGGTGTCGGGGCCTCGCAAGCAGCAGCTTCTCAAAATGGAAAAGCAGGGCGCGACTCGGCTCGACTTGGTGCATATCCCCACTCTAGGTGCAGGAGACGATACTGATGAAGAGGCACTGCAAACCGGGGTCCCGAGGCCATAGCAACGGCCATGCGAACCAATAGAAGAGCAGGAATTTGTTTAGCCACTAAAGCACGTGAGGGTGAGCACCTGAATAACGATGTGTCCGAAATAGACCACCACGGACATGTAAACTGTCGTTTGGTCAGCATGCGCGCTCGGACCGACAATCGATAGCTTTTTCTTGTAGGCGGTGTTCTGGGCGGGTCGACTAGCTTCAGAGGCGTCCCGCGTGGCACTGCAAGGCTATGGCGGTCGGGCAGTTTTGCGAGGCTGCAAGAGGGGCGACGTCGTCTGAAGGTGTGGCGCGTGGATGGGGGCCTAAGCAATGACTTCACTGGGCAGGTGGGGGGCGTTGGGCACAGTGGGCTGGTACACCGCCCCACCGCCTGCGCTGCACGCACCCCGACAACGCCTAATAAGTCGTGCCCGTAAACACGCCGGTTTATCAACACCCGGGCATGCCGTCGTCCACCCTCCACTCCCCACCACGCCCTCATGCCGCCCATTCGAGTCGCACAGCATGCGCGCCCTGCGCCTGTCGAGCCGCACCACGCCTTCGTCTTTCCTAAGGACCACCACCTTGTCATCACCACCGAATCCAATGTCTGGTCCTGGGATCGCGCAGGCCTCACCAACGCCTTCGGCTCGGCCTCCGCCGGAATCCTTGCTGCCAAAGAGGCCAAAGATGGCAGCGGCTTGCTTGCCGTTGCTGACGACCAGGTCGTCGTGTTACACGACGCAAACCGCGGCATGAACAGAAGCTACAGGCTAAAGGGAACCGATGTACCACCTCTCCAAGCCAGGTCCCCCCTGCGTAGTGGCTGACGCTCTCTTTTCCAGGGCCAAGTGCGTCTGTTAGAGTATTCCAACGACTCCAAGAGCTTGTTCTTCACCACAACCCTCCAAAACGCCGTCCAGTCCTATTCCTTGCGCCAAGCCACCCTGCTCGAGCCTTCGCACACACATCCCTCTCCCCCCACCGTATTGGCCATTTCACCCACCTCGCACCTGCTGCTGTCAGCTTCTGAGAAGCCGCCGAACATTTTCCTGCAAAACTTGACTTTGCGCACCCCTGCACTCCAGCTCCAGCCTCGCGCCTCTACCTCTGCCGTTGAGGCCGCAGCTTTCCACCCGGACCGGCCGAATGTCTTCTTGCTCGCCTTCAAGGACGGTACACTGGCAGCTTACGATGCGACGCGCATTATGGGCAAAGCCGGACGTGGTGGCTCAGGCGGGGAAGTCGGTCGCTTCAAGGGCCTGCACACCGTGACCAATAGAGTTGGTGCTAATCTACGCGCTGAGACGGGAGACGATCAGAACGTGACTGGGGACCGGTCTGTCAGCATTACCTCGGCCGCTTTCCTGCCCGGACATAGGTCGCGCGCTGTCAGCGTGGGTGCTGATGGCCGTTGCCGGCTGCTTGATTTTGAGTACGGCGGTAACATTCTTCGGACGTGGCATGCAAAGGGTCCAGCTACGAGCTTATCGATCCTCACCGTGCGGCAGAAGCAAGCCCAACTGGCTCGGGCCGCTCTCAATAGGGCCGAAACTAGCGGAGCGCCTACCAACACTCTGGCGGTTGGGCGCGAAGACGGCAAGGTTCTCATTTTCGACTCCGTCGGGATTCTTCTGAGCGAACAGACCGTTGATGCCGCAGCTGGTCGAATTATCGACGTCCAATGGATGAAAGGTCCAGGTTTGAGGCCTCACTCGAAACCGGCAAAAGCTCCTGCTCAGCAGAACGTGATTACTTCCGGAGACATCTGGGCCGCTTCGCCTTCGCCCGCGGATGAAGCCGAGGAAGATGCGGAAGATGTCCCCGAAGACGACAGTGGGACAGTGTACCACCGGCCAGATGAATCGCCGGAGCAGCGACCCCAAATCAACGCCATGAATTACTTGGATCTTTTCTCTCCCATCAAGCAACAGCCACAGAACTCTCCACAGCGTCGCAGTCCTCGTCCGAGGCCAAGGCCACGCATTCTCAGCTCTACTTTTAGGCAAAGTTCTTCATCACACCAACCGACTTCTCCGCGCCTTAACCTCGCCCCTCAAATGCCGAGGCTTAGCATAGAGGAGGAGGTTCCAATAAAGCGGCCGTCGTCGCCTGCACAGCTGTTTAATAACGTGTTTCGGCGCCATCAAGGCTTGGAGGCCAAGTCGCCTACCAAACTCCCGTCTCCTGCCAAACGTTCTGGTTCTCCGCTGCGAGCTCCTCCCCATGAGGTCAGGGTTGCGAAGACGCCTTCCAGCAAGACCCCTCGCGCTCGCAAAGGTCGGAGGACCTCTGCAAGAATGCCCGGACCGTTGGCTAGCGCTTCGTCGAGTCGCAACGTTTCAACTTCTGTAAGCAATAGCAACATTCTCGCTGACATTCGTCGTCTGGGAGAATCCGGTGGAAAGAAGATAGCGGGACTCGCGTTGCTGGCGCCTTACATGAACCAACGGAACACGCCTCGGAGCTCGCTTTGTGTCGAACAGAAGATGGAGGAGCCGCAAGCTGAGCTTGGAATCGGGAAGCCTGTATTCGCGAAGACTGAAATTGTGAAGCCTGAAATCACGAAGCCGAAGATAGGAAGTCCCACTGAAGACATTTGGCTCACGTCAGATGACGAAGCGCCGGCTTCTCACCTGCGGTCTCGTGGCCATCGGCTGCCTTCCCAACGCACTCAACTTAACCGTCTTGACAGGATAACCTTCGTACCTGCACCGGATCAGCACCCTCGAAGGTATTCCGGCATTTCTTCCGTTGCAGATGAATCGGACAACGATGAGAATACGGAGCACAGAGGGTCTGGCAGTAGTCCGAGTGCCTTGGACAATATTGACAACAACAGAGCGCGTAGCCCTCGGATGCGCAATGGGCGGAAGAGTGGATTAGGCGTCTCGGGACTTGTTGAAGATGTACACGGAGGAGAGCAACAGGAGGAGAATGGCTGCGAGTGCGGCAAGAAATGCTGTGCTGCTCTGCGCGAGGACGTTGAGAACCTTGGGGAGGAGTTGCGTCTTTTGCGAGAGGAGATGGCCGAGATGAGGTTCTTGATGGGTCGCTGAGACTCACGTTCGTCTTGACGCTGCACCTGATACGAATCTCTTTGTTTTCCCGGCGTTACGGAATACCTGATCTCTCTGTCTATTTTCCTTCTGATCCCGTTGCTTATGGCCCCCTTTTTCTTTTGCTAAATCGTAGAGCGTGTTCGCAACCGGATGAAGAAGTCCTCCGGTGCAACAGTCGTTCATTGGAATTGGATAGATACCCTCTGTAGCTGTTGGTTTTCACTCTCTGGAAAGGCTCTCTCGTAGTCCCCGGTAGTCCTAGGGACGGACGTAGTATTCTTCGAGGTCTTTGGCGTATTCTTGTTAGATGTTGCCCGGTACATATTCTCAGACACCCCAACCCGTATTGTTATGATGCGAAAGAAATTACTCGAACCACACAACTCTCAATGAGGATGTATAACTTGTTTCGACAGGATGCCGGGATCCAGGCACGCGGCGACGAGGAATTTCCATGGCATCAATGCTTCTCAAAGAGTGTCTGCGTCCTGGTCACCATTGGAAAGGGCAAGGTGGTTTTCCGATCCACCTCCTTTGAAATCCACCGAACGTCTTCTTGGCAACAATGCAAGGCACAGAACTCTCGGATAAATTTAGCAGGTCTTCTCCACAGACGGGCGGCAGATGGACCCATACGTCAAGCTCCGGCGCACTGACATGTTTCAAGCGTGGAGGCTTCAGCTGGATCAGGCCTGTCTGCTGATTGGCGGGCAATTTCAAACGCGTCAGGAGGCTCCCAAGCGGTTACAGGGCCTCGCTTCCGCCTGAACCGCTCCCTTTCGGTCGACTTCCCCATCTTTGTTTAATCTAAGTGTTCCCGAAACGCCGTGGCGATCATGCATCTGGGGACTGCAGAGTATGGCTCTTTAATGCGCTCTCCCTCGGTCGTTTTGTTTCTAAAGCTTGAGCGGCTTTCCCTTCTTTGCCTTTCGTTCACCATCCACCCGCAGCATGCATTTCCGACTATCCTCCGCTTTTCTTCTGGTTTCGGCCCTGGTTTGGCCTGTTTTCTCCGCCCAGCTTGCCTTCCCGGGTGCCGAGGGCTTCGGGCGTTACGCCACCGGCGGACGCAATGGCGAAGTTTACGTGGTGGACAACCTCGACGATGAGGGCACGGGCTCGCTGAGAGATGCCGTCTCGCAGCCCGATCGTGTTGTCGTCTTTGCTGTGGGCGGCACCATCAACATCACCGATCGTATAGTAGTCAGCAAGCGAGTTTCCATTCTGGGACAGACCGCTCCTGGCGATGGCAGTATGTCCATTCTACCCGACCTGGTAAAAAGTATTCCGAGGACTGACGGTGCAATTCAGTCGCAACCTATGGAAATGGCTGGTCCTTCTCCAACGCCAACGATGCCATTGTGCGTTACATCCGCATCCGCATGGGCAAGGGAGGCGACAAGGGCAAGGACGGCATCACCATTGCCGACGGCGCCAACATGATCTTCGACCACGTCTCCGTCTCTTGGGGTAGAGATGAAACCTTCAGCATCAGCGGAGATGTTGCAAACATCACCATCCAGAACAGCATCATTGGTCAAGGTCTCGAGACTCACTCGTGTGGCGGCCTCATGCAGACCGAAGACGGCGGCGTCTCGCTCTTCCGCAACCTCTACATCGACAACAAGACGCGTAACCCCAAGGTCAAGGTAAGTCATTCTGCACATAAGCAAATAGTTCCAGGATATAGTCTTCCTGCGGATTATATGCTACGTTCAAACTCCCCATCCGCGTTCTCTCTTCTCCAAAACTCGGGGCTGATACATCCATCCAATCCGCCAGGGAACCAACGACTTCACCAACAACGTCGTCTACAACTGGGGCGGCGGCGGCGCCTACATCGCGGGCGACAGCAGCTCCGAGTCCAACGTCAACATCGTCGGCAACTACTTCATCTCGGGGCCCTCGACGTCGGTGACGGCCTTCACGCGCGGCAACGACCTGTTCAACGGCTACGTCAAGGGCAACTACTACGACGCGGACCAGGACGGCGAGCTCAACGGCTCCGAGCTCGGCGAGGCCTCGTCCAACTACGGCGGCATGAACCTCGTCGCCACCAAGTACGACTACCCGGCGCCCGCCAAGATCCTCGCCGCCCCGGACGCCGTGCAGGTCGCCATCGACGGCGTCGGCGCCTCGCTGAAGCGCGATGGCGTCGACGCGACCCTCGTCGCCCAGCTCAAGTCGTACGGCGCCGACGGCGACCTCATCTCCGACGAGACGGCCAGCCCCATGAACGGGCCCGGCTTCCTCGCCCCCGGCACCGCGCCGACGGACACGGACGGCGACGGCATCCCCGACGACGCCGAGACGGACCTCGGCACCGACTCGTCCACGAATGACGCGATGACGGTCGTGGATGGGTACGCCAACGTGGAGAGGTGGGCCAACTCGCTGGTGCCGTCGACTTACGGAGCATGAGCAGCCCATGCGTGCCCAGTCGGCTCCTGCTGCGCTCTTTCTTCGTGTATATATCATAATTTTCCCGCGCAGAGACGAACATATGAATTGAGAACTGCGCACTGTCATGTCACTTGCAAGACCGTTCGCCCAGGGACATTGGGAGCAGAGCCTAAAAACAATGGACAATGGTGTGATTAAATGGGACCATCGACCCCTAAGCTGATCTTCATCCGCGTTGCTGGCCGGCGCAGACCTCCAGGCCTGCTGCGTTGTCGTAACAGTGCTACTTCTCAGCTGTGCTCCATTAAGCCGGCGCACCTAGCCGCTCATCTCAAGCCTGCAGGAAGATATGAATCGCCCGCCCCGTAACACCCACGCCTTATGTTTGCACCGCCAACCTCTGACATCCTCGCCGGTCCTGTTCTGATCAACGTGGTAGAACATTTACAAAACCGTTCGAGGCTGGGCATAATTTTGTCTACGATGCAAAAGGTACATATATACATCAAACACCCTCCTCACGGCGCCCTTCGTCACGATAATCTGAACTTCGACAAAATCATGGACCAAGAGTGACGACCTGGATCTCGAATATTTAGCAAAAACTTCATGTCTATCTGCTCAACACGCTTACTCCATCAACGCACACTACCCCACAACATCTTCGCTCCGATCATCACAAAAAAAGAAAAAAAAAAGACTGGAAAAGCGTCTCGTAGATCGGCCCTTCCTCACTCTCACCATCGCATCAAGTACATCTTCTCCCTCCACCTCCATGACAAGCTGGTAAAGAAAAGGTAAAAAAGGTCTTGGGAGAAGGAAGGAAAGAAAGCATTCACGAGAGAGGGAGTTGAAAAAAGCGCTTGGAAACCTCCGACTTGAGACAAGAAAAAGCCCTTATACTGCAAAGACAAAACTCCACCAACAGTCCGATGCTTGAAATAAGTAATCTTCTCTTGCTGATCTGGAAAAGGCAAAAAAACGACCCAGGCCACCCCAATTACACCTAAATGGCAATGATGATGATGACGATGGATTTGAAAAGCTTTTGGTATTTTTTTGTGTATCTTGTGTGGGGTATGTGATGCACGGGAAATGGTTAAATAGAGAGATGATGCCCCTGATTGAATAGGAGCAAAGCCTCGAGAAGGAGCCGGAAAGAGGAGGTCAGGTCAGGTTATCACTGCTGCGAGGTTCCTCCCTCTTCATGCGGCAGCCCGAGCAACAAATTGCTGGAAGAATTGCTTGAAACCCTTCTCTCCCCTGGTCGTCAATGCTCCCAGATACTCTTCAAGTCCCTGCTGATCGACACCCATGTTGGAAAGCTCCTGTCTTAAGCTCTGGACGTAGATGTCTCCCGTCTTCTTGAGGATCTCAATCTGCATCGCGCCGAGCTCACCAAGCACCTGCCTGGCCTGGGCGTCTTTGCTATTAAAGCCCTGTGTGGCAGGGACGCTCCAGCTAAGCGGCGAGAAACGTGAGATTGCAAACTGATCGAAGCCGGGAAGAGTCGGGTTAGGGGTGTTGCCGCTGTTGAGAGGAATATCGGGACCGCCCCAGACAGCGGTCATGCGGGTGAGGACGGAAACGGCGAGGCGTGCGGTGGGGTAGTCGGTAGGGTCGCGTGCGAAATGCTCAATGGTCGTCATGATGGTATCAAAGGTGGCTTGGTTGGCTGTTTTGAAGAGTAACGTGAGTATGTCAATGGGAACGATTCGAAATCGGATCACTTACAGTTGCTGATGAAAACGGCTCCGAGGTCGTTGTTCAGGATGACGAGAAGGTAGTTGAGATACTCACGGCGGAGTTCAGCCAGCTGAATCTCATCATCCGTGCCGGTAGTAGGTTCCGCCAGGCCCGCAAAAACGCGCTGTAACAATGGAGTGAGAAGGGAGTCGAGCATGTTGAAGATTTCGGCCTTGAAGCCAAAGATGACCTGGTTTAGCAAACGCAAGAAAGTAGCCATCTCATCCTTGGTAGAGCTTTGAGATAGGAGACCATCGATCCAGCGAGGAAGCTGTTGCAAGACGCGAGATCCTAGCACGCCGATAAGTCGGGAGAAGGCGAAGCGCGCCCCCGTGCGGATAGTCATGGACGAGTTGAGAGATTCCAACGCCACGAGAATAACTTCTGCGGCACGAGCAAACTCCTCCGAAACCTCATCTGCTGGAGGTGTGCCAGAAGTCCCAGGCATCCAGTCCGAGAAGCCGCGGGCAAGAGTACCGATTGCCTCAATCAGGTGGTGCACCTGGAGGATGGCACGCTCATCGCCGCCCTTAGCCGGTCCAAGGTTCTGCTCCAAGTCGGCGAAGAGCGGGTTCAGCACTTCGCGAGCGTAGACGATCTTGCTCTCGACGGAAACGGAGGAAGGCGATGCCATGCATCCGATTGCCTCGAACAAGTAGAGTTGACTATTAAAGGTTGCGTCAGCAGATTGGCCATTATCTTCGGAAGACATGTCATCCTCATCATTATCATCAGGCAACTCGGCTCTGATGGTCAGAAGGTCGCCGATGGCTTGGATGACTGTCTGCGAGACGGGACCAATTTGCTGACGCAACGGCTTGACGAAGCGATAAAACAGGTACCAGGAGCGGAGCTTGAGTTTGCGATGGTCGCTGTGGATGAGGCGGACGAGATTCTCGAGGACCTTGGGGATGAGGCCGGAGTTCTGTTCGAAGAATGCGGAGTAGCGAACGCAGATCTCCATGTACTGAAGGGGAATGACCGGGAACTCGTCCGAAGCGGCAATGTCTAAGAAAAGATTAGCAGCACGCTCAAATACGCAACGCTGTTCGAGGCATACTCGACTCGACCATCTTGGCCATCATCTCGATGAGTCGTGCCGAGGCCACGGACGACGGCTCCCGCTTCGCGTACATGCCGCCGTTCTTCACGGCCAGCTCTCCGAAGAGGTACATCTCATGGAGGGCAAGTTCAACGTCGCGCCAGCTCATGCCAGAGTTTGGCTGGTCGTAGGAACTGATGATAAGGGCAATCTTGTTGGATAAGGTCTCGATGTACAGGGTCTCGTCGATGGCAGCGACCTGCTGCTGCAAGACATGCAGTCTCTTGCGCAACTCCTGGAACTCAGCCTCATCCGTCTGCTCATCCTCGTTACCCCAAGAAGCGGTCGAGTCGTACTTCATCTTGGCAATGATGGCTTCAAGAACGGGAGATAGCATGGAAGCATATTCTGGCGAAAGCGCACCCTTTGCCTTGACAATCTTGCGGAAGAGAGTCAGCAAGTCTGTAAGCGAGGGAATCACTGTGGAGCAAATTTCGTCATATTCATCTGAAAAGAAGCGGAGTAGGTAGGGAATGAAGGCGCCGAGCAGCTCGTTGGCCTGCTGCTTGGTGCCGTCATCGGCCGAGTCAGTATCGAGCACCTTGACAACATCGAACATGGTGGTGTTGACTAGCTTGGCCACGGCCTCGGCCAGATCGTTGTCATATGTGGAAACGCTCTGGTCGGCGAGACTGGGGCTGGCGATCAGCTGGCCTACGACATTCCCGAGGTTCAGGAAGGCAATGAGCTGAACCTTGTCCGGCGCCTTCATCTTCTTGCCCACCGTCTCGGTGAAGGTGTCGATGGCGGCATCGCGGGCGCGGCCCTCGGGGGTCTCGGACGACATGACACCCTGCTGGCCGGCAATCTCGAACAGGTTGTGCAGCATGCCATCGTTGACAACCAGCGAGATGTCGATCCAGCTGACCCAGCGAGCGACAGTCTTCAGACACATCTCGATGAGGCTAAGGTCCGTCTGGCGCCATCGGCTTAAGATGCCTTGCCACGCGACAGAAATGTTCTGAGCATCGCGGGCACGGACAAGGTCCTTGAGCTCGGCGTTGCGGCGCGACTCCTCCGGAGAGCGCGACATGAGCACGTCGGCGATCTCGTCGTGCACCGAGTTCAGCACGCGCAGGTACAGCATGGTGGCGGGAAGATTGTCCTCGGTCGCCAAGGAGCGGAAGTCCTCAAAGAAAGACTCCCAGCCCTGGGCGTACAGTGCGGTGAACAAGTAGGTGATTGTCTGGGTTATCTTGTTCTGGATGTGGACGGTGTCGATCTGGTCAGAGGCGGGGTTCTGGTAGACGGCGCGGATGTACTGCATGACGCTGTCGCGGATGTACATGAGGCTCTGGAGGTCGAGGCGCTGGGACTGGACGGCATTGTTGACGATTTCGAGGACGAAATGGCGCACAATCTCATTGGGGCGCTGGTGGCGGGTGAAGAGCGAGAGGCATACGGACCAGGCCTGGTCGGGCTCGGCGCGGATTTGGTTTAGGAAGTTTATGGCTTGGGTCTTGAGCTCGTTGTCGGCCGCGGGGTTCCAGGCGATCTGGATGGCATTTTCAACCTGGAGAGGTTGAGAGTCAGCGCGGGCAGGGCGGCGGGCATTTTGCGGCCTGGGGTACCTGAGCCTCCATCCTGCCGCCGCCGGGGATGCTGCGAAGCTGGGATGCCGTGCGCTTCGGGCAGGCGAGAGGGATCGGGCGCAGTGTTGTTTTGCGGTGGTCGGGCTAGAAAAGTTCGGCGGGGTGTGCGGGCTATCGGGCAGCCATGTATGCGCGGGCGAGGGCGGCGGGAGGGAGTGGCTCGGTCGGCGAGGCAGAGGGGCTCTGGAGTGTCTGGCGGGGTGGTGAAGGTCCTGGGAGAGAGTGCGCACGAGACGAGGGTTGTGAAGAATGCAGCAGCTGCCTTTGGTCGAAGGCTTGGCGACTACCTAGGTGACTTCACCTAAAATTCCGCCCGCACCGCTTCTCTGCCACTCACCGCCCGACACGAGCAAGACAATGCGACGGCCGTCTCCTTTCAGCCCAGCTTTGTTCGTCTTGCCCAACGCGACGCCCTCGCACCGCTCACGCCTCGTACCACGCGCGCGAAAAAATTTATTGTGGCCGATCAGCGTCGTCGGCTCAACGCCATCGTCGCCCAGGCAAGAGGTTCCTTTCGGCAACCACCATCCTCGACAATGAAACAACACGCGATGAAACGAAACACGGTGAAACGGTCGCCTTGGCGTTGTTTCCATGTACATATCGACTGCTTCTACCCCATTGTGACACCCGCTCGGTCGTCTCTCTCTTCGTAATCTCAATCTACTCGTCTTTATCATCTCCGCTCTCCGGGCTGGTCCTGCTCAACCCCAAGCACTCCGCCATACCGAAGAAAACATCAATGTTGCTGTACACGCCACCAAACAGCTCCTGACACGGGCCCATGGCAAACACCGGCACATCCGTCAGACTGTGCACTCCCTGGTCGTTCTCGACGGGCAAATTGCCATTCAACTCGATCCCCGCCGTCGCGTCCTCTGGGTTGGCGTAGTAGTCGTCGGAGCCCTCGACCAGCTCCACCGCCGGCTCGCGCGGCCCGTCCCTGTGCACGCGGTAGTCCTCGCGGCGGTCCGGATTGGCGCTGACACCGGCAAAGAGCGAGTGTCTCGGCGACCACGTAGAGGGAAAATGTACACCTTCGGTGTACGTGAGGTTGCCCGTCAGCACGTACTGCGACTCGCCCGACTGCTCGTACACGCCGACGGCGTCGCGCTTCTTGCGGTCGTCCGTCTGCGCCGCCATGTACTTGGTATCGACGCTGCCCATCACGTCGAAGCCGTGCCCGTGGTCTGCCGTCACGAGGATCAGCGTGTCCTTGAGCTGGTCGAGCGCGTTGAGCTTGGCGACCGTTGCCTTGACCGTGTCGTCCAACTCGAGCAGCTCGCCCAGGGCGCGGTCGTAGTCGAGCACGTGCATCATCTTGTCGATCGATGCGGCTTCGGACATCAGGAAGAAGCCCTTGTCGTCCTCGCCCGAACGCGCGGCGAGGATGTCGATGGCCTTGAGCGTCATCTCCTTGAGGCCCGGCTGGTTGAGAGCGGCCGTTCCGTCGCCGCTCGGGCTGAGCGATTGGTTCAAGTTGTCGGTGTACACCTGCGGGAGTCGGTGAGCTACAACCATATATTCAGATTGCCAGGTACTCACGTTTCTGTCAAGCCACTTGGCCATGTTGGAAGTGGAGAAGATACCAAGGGTTTTGGTGTCGTTGGCAGTCTCCTCGAGCTCATCCTTGTCGAGAACGACGTTATAACCAGCATTCGCAAACTCATCGAAATAATTTTTATCTTCGTGAGTGTTGCCGCCGCTCGCCGAATCGTAGAAATTCTCGCCGCCACCGCCAAAGATGACATCGGGGCTAGTCCACTCAGTCCAGGTGTAGTTGGTGTTTCCGTGGAGCATCATGTCAACAATCTGACCATAGGTGCCACGGTCGCGCGTGTGCGCGTTGACGGCAGCGGGCGTAGCATCGGCAACGAAGGCAGTGCTGACGATACCGATATGGCCACCCCAAATTCGTTGGAACAATTCGGCAAGCGTTTCGACCTTGGGGTCATCGAAGGGAGACTCGCTGGAGTCGGCATATACGCCCAGAGCACCGGAGGAGCTCTTGTGTCCGGTGTTGAGGGCACTGGCCGAGTTGGCCGAGTCGGTGATAAATGTGTCCAGGGAGTGGGTCATCTGGTGGCCCAATACGGGAAATTGATCCAGTTGCATCTTCGTCTGGTACTTGCCATTGATTTGCTTGTGGGCGATCAAGCGGGCAGCCTGGAGAACCGTCAACTCGATGTCCCACCAAGAACAAGAGGGTCCTACTGACAGTGATCATGTTCGTGGTCATGCCATCACCAATGAAGAAGATGACGTTCTTCGTGCGGCGGACCTCGGCGATGTCACGAACGAGCCAAGTCGCCTTGGTCTGAGTTCCGTTGTTGTATGTCAGAGTAGCGACGTACTCACCCGGCTCGTACAGAGCCACCTTGCGGTACGCCTTCGCAGTAACATCGACGAAGGTAGCCCTTTCGGCATCCCTGGCGAAGAGGTCTACTCAACTCAGCATGCGAATCCTCCCACACTGCTTGAATGACTCACCCTCGTACCAGGAGAAGTCCCACTTCTCGAGCTCCGGCTCCTCGGTACTGAAGTACTCGGCCGCGTTCACAGCCTCAGACCGGGCACCATCGTCGCCGATCTTGGAGATGGTGAACTTGAAGTTTTCATCCGCGCGCCTTCCAATGGCCTGGGAACCATTCAGCGGTGCATGCACCTCGAGACGGATGTCGAAGTACTGTCCTGCCAGAAAGTCGGCCCTGCAACATAGTTAGCGCCAAGCAGGACCATGGACATAGTAAGCCATTGAGGCGTGGCGAGCATGCTTACTGGTCCGGCGGAAAGATGCAACCTGGTGATCAACGATCAGCAAGAACCCAAATTGGCAAAATGTGGGGGGTAATCGAGCAGCACCGCGTGCTCTCCTTTGACCACTTGCATCTGCAAGACATACCCAAGCTTGGACACGCTCCAAGGCGTTGAAAGGTCTGAGCCTCGCAGCTCGCCCCGAACAAAGCTGCGACGGAGGCCGCGGCGACGGCAGATGCGCGGAGGTGGACCATGGCGGCAACACCAAGCCAAGTCAAGGACTAAACCTCTTGATTGGCCAGATGTGAGGGGAGGGAGGGGGAGAAGACCAGGGGCTGGCACGCAGCGGAGAACGATTGTCGAGAGAGGTGCAGGAACACCATGAGGGTCCCCCAGGCAAAAAGCAGCTTATAAGGGCCAGCCTTTTCCCTCTCCGGGCCTCGTTTGCAGGCTACGTCCGTGAGGGGAGGCAGCTGCATACGCGCGAGCTCCAATTTGCACAATGGCTGTGCCACCCTGCCCAAGCCATACCGTTTGCTAAAAGTGGAGGCAATATGACTTGCCGAAGCGAAGGGCCTGCCCAGGAACCAGGGTGCACTCTGCTCGTGCTCGCATGCCGTGCTGTCACTGCTTGGGAGGGGCGGGCCAAGCGGCAGAAACGAGTCTTTAATCCTTTCTCTTGGCTGGCCGCGGGACGTTGAATTGACTGACGGCGGGCGTGCTCTCACCGCGGCTCGTGATTCGTGGTTGGCTCCCGCCCCCGACCCCCGCCTTGGATGTTCCTGCCTTGGCTCCTTGGCGCGGAGCTACCTACAACTCACTTAACAGATCAAACGACTCGTGCTATCGACGTCTCTGCTGCTTATCTTTGACGGCTGTCCCGCGCTCCTCTGGTCTTCCTCCTTCAGCTCCTTGTCGCCCCGGCGAACTCCGATCTGTCTTTCTTTCGTACCACTTATCCGGCCAATGGCAGGCAAGCCGAGTGCGACAGTTGCATTCCACGTAAAAGCATTATCTCTGGTATTATCGTTGCCATCAACAAAAGTCTGAGCTACTCTGGAAGAACGCAGTCAAATCAAAAGAAGTCCTCCAAAAAGAACTTAGTTCTGCCCAAAAGAACAAGAAGAAGGAAGTTTTAGCTTTTGATTACCGTTATGTCATGTTGTCTGTTCCAAGAGATGCTACACAAGTCAGGAAGCATCTTCCCAGCATGAACTAATGGTACAGGATAGCACTCAAAGCTACAATCCTTAAGCCATCCTAAGAATTGCCCAGCTCAGCCTCTTGCTCCTGCAACACAGCCTCCTCCTCCTCCTGCAACTACTCGTGCATTTCCGTAAGCTCTGCTATTTTTTGCGCAAGCCCTGCCTTAGCCTTAGTAATTTTAGTCTTTTTGTCAGCTAATTCTCGCCTGGCCTGCTCATTCAGCACAGCCTTCTCGGTCCTCACAACAGCTTCCTCAAGACGCCTAAGTTGCTTAGACTGCTCGCTCTGGCTCTGCGTCTGGCTGAGATCTGTTTTCAATCCGACGATGCACTCCTTGAGTTGCTGGTTGGTCTGTTCCTTCATGCACTTGTCCAGATCAGTGCCTGACGCCGTCGAGCCAAAGTGTGTCTTGAACCTCTGGAAAAGTTCTTTGGTCTTCTTCGCCGCGCACTGAGGCTGCTCTGCGGGATCGACTGGGGCAGCCGCCTCAGGGCGAGAATCTGAAATCGCGTGGCCTTCGGTAGGGG
The DNA here is from genome assembly GCA_022560015.1 of Diplodia mutila. Lineage (NCBI taxonomy): Eukaryota > Fungi > Ascomycota > Dothideomycetes > Botryosphaeriales > Botryosphaeriaceae > Diplodia > Diplodia mutila. The sequence goes on along the minus strand of JAFISB010000361.1, from coordinate 2,410 downwards.
GCAATCCTTGTCTCCTGTTACGCTCAGCATCGGTCCAGTCCGATGTTTCCGGCCGAGGGTGCTTCTTTCCTCGTTGTGCTGGCGCTTGCAGCGGAGGCGGTGACTTTGACTTGGCGTAGTCTTCCACGTAAACTGTCTCTCCGGGGGTTTCCCGAATGCCATCCCAACTGCGCTTTGCATCGTCTAGCAGCGGATGTTGGGTACGCTCCAACTCGGCAGCCGTCGGGGCAAGTAGCGCGTCTAGGCTATGCCCATTCAGATTCGTGGGCGCGACGACCTGGGTGACTTAGATCTGGTGCTGTAGCTCCTCCATACCAAGGCGATTGTTGCCATCGTCGGCCAGGTGCGGATCGGGTGTGTCGTTCATGATGGATGCTTTATCACCAGAGTAGTGCCCCGCGACGAGGGCGCAAGCTTGGTTGACCTTGCTGTCGCTGTCGCTGTCGTTGTCCACAGACGGCACAGGGGAAGCCGAGGGTTTCTTTTTCTGACCCCGTGTCTTTCGCATGGTTGCGGCGCACGATGGGGAGCCTCCTGTGTGAGTAGGTAAGCACATAGTGGGCAGCGTCGTGGAGGATATGGAGGTGGGGTGGTGCAGGGACGCGAGTTGATGTAGCAGCGAGGTTGACTGCACTCGTTGGACCTTTTCGCGTGCGCGGGAAGTGCCCAAAACTTACCGGAATTTTCAGAACGGCGGAAGGATATGGAATTTGCGTGGAAGAAAGCAAAGACCACCTTGTTGGCGAGCGGGTTTGGTGGTGAAAGAGGTTGCGATTGCGCTTTGATTGGCTCCCGTATGGAAACCACGTGCACAGCGCGCAAGCTTGGAGTCACGGCCGACGGCCAAACAGTCCGACGCTCATTCTTGTCATCCTCCCATCATCGCGCTCCAGTCTCCACCGAAGCAAGCCACTCCGACAACCTCGGCCATGGATGAGGACCCTCCACCAGAAAATGAACCAGCAGGGGGTCAAGCTACTCCGCTAGCTTCTACCTCTGCCAGTACAGATGACCCATCCAACAGTTCCTTCGCCTCTCTCCAGGCTCAGCCTTCCCGTGGCTTTGCTGCTTCGCCCACCCCCGACCCGCCCGACCCACCTTCGTCGGCCTGGAACAAATTTCTACAGAGACTAGCCTCGCGGCCGGCCATGGAGCGTCACACAGAGGATATACCCGTCAATAAAAGTCTTCGAGCTCCTAAGAAGCAGAGAAGCGTCGCAGATTTCGCTGCGCAAGTGATAAAGGAACCCGAGGCGACTTAGAAGAGCGTACGCCAGCCCAAGTCAACTGCAGCAATTGCGGCATCGCCACCGCCTGCAGAGGAACCATCACCTGAGGCCTTGCACCAAGACAATCCAGAAGAGAGACCCAAAGTGGACAGCGGGGAGCCACGAACACCTTGGCTCGACCCTTCGGACATGAGAGGCCCCGAACCTGAACCTGAACCTGACCAGGAGGATTATCCAGTCTACAGAGGAAGACTGCCAGGAGCACAGCCGCTCAGTAATCTTGCTACGTTCTATTGGTCAAGGCTAGAGCTAGTAAGTTTCTATTTTCTAGTATCAAGCCTAAGATATTATGCTAATTCGTTCGTAAATAGGCGTATAGCTTTTTTTGTCAGAGGCGCCTCGACGAATGCCATCAACTAATTCTAAGAATTCTAGAGAAATCAGATGTTCCTCTCGCGGTTCGGTGCCATTTACTTCAGCAGCTAAGTGGAATTGTACCACTTCACTTCGGAATGCGATATCTGGATCAGGCGGCCGAGGTATGCCAAGAGATGCGAAGATACGCTCCAGTCAGCAAGCAGCTTGATGAGACAGAGAAGAACGACCGGCTTCGTCAACGCCTAATCCGTGCAAGTCTTAAAAAGAGACATGAAGCCATCGAAGAAGACGAAGAGATGATCGAGGACCACGATAACGATAATGCCATCGAAGAAGACGAAAAGGTGGTCACGGACGACGACAATGCTATTAAGACCAATGAAGAACAAGCAGAAGGTCAAGAAGAGAGTCAAGAAGTGTAGCAGCAGTCTGATCTTGAGATGGAAGACGATGAATTGGGTGACATCAGCAACATTGGCCAGATCAGCCTGCACGATGCGGCAGAAGGTACACTGCCAAGTCTACCAGAGGATGCACCGACCATTCGACTGTGTCGGACAGATGGTCTATCGACCAATAGTCCAAAAGTCGGTATGCACGAGGCGGAAGAGGAGGCAGATGATGGACAGGAAGACATGCAGTGAGGCAAGCCTGGGCTCGCATGAGAAAGCCTCAGTGGATTAGGTATGTAGAAAGTCCATCGGAATTGTTGCAATAGATGATGAAGAAGGATCGTATTGGACTCCTGCTGAGGAGTGGCATGAGGAGCAGAGGGGAGGGTCACCCGAAGGTGCCTTTATAAC
>JAFISB010000360.1:0-20154 GCA_022560015.1 Diplodia mutila | reverse complement strand
GGGGGGGGGGGGGATGGGAAGGGGGGAGAAAAGAAAAGAAAAGAGAAGAAAATGATGGAAGGGAGGAGTGAGTACGGGAAGAGAGGGGGAGGGAGGGAGAGAGAAGAAGGGGGGAGGAGGAGGAGGAGGAGGAGGATGCGAACGCACCGGCCCTGCCCTTGGCCGTCTTGGACGCCATGATCAGCGTCGCGTCGTCGGTGAAGCTGTCGGCGTACTTGTCGTGCGCGCCGGGCGTGTCCGAGGTGGCGTAGAAGTCCTCGAAGAACTGCTTGTAGGCCGGGTCGAAGTCGATGCCGGCCGGGTACTCGGATGCGTACGAGTGCGACATGTTTTCTCTTTTTCTGCTTCTTTGCTCTTTTACAATCTGCTTTCCTTTCGCTATTGCCTTCTTCCGGTAAGGATGGAGACAATTGGCGATAAAGTGTGTGGCACAGACCTGCTGTCGATGATGACCGACGAAACAAACGTTGTACGTAGCGAGATTTCGGTTATCTGGTTGGTGACGTCGACGCGGGGTTGGGGGATGCCGTTGTGAGAAATGGTGTTGGACTCAGAGAGGAGATAGTCAGGAGCTCATCAAAAAGTCATCAAGCGATACCACCATCCGACGTCATAGGCAAGGGGGAAGGAAGCAACCGAATGGCAAAAGCTAGAAGATTAAAAAAAAAAAAAAAGACACCCTCGGCCCACGCCTGCCTCTCCCGCGGGAGAAGCGGAGGTCCCGCGTCAATCCATTAGTCAGCTTCCGATGCGTTGCGCGACCATCGGATGCGGGATGGAGGGAGCCCCAGGCGGGCAGCAGCGGGCGAACAGGGCAGAGCATCACGCAATACACATCCATCATTCATCCCCCTACCCGATCGGGGCCCCATCAAAAGGAGTTGGGGAGCAGTTGGAAGGATTCACCTACTATACGAGCCGTATAGGTGTACGATAGAATAGCTCTGCATGCGGTGCTCCACATGCGGGGTTCACCATTGGTCGGTGTATTCATGGGCCGGATACACCTTCCGTCCACCATTTCATTGCTTATCTTAACGACATTATATGTTTTCGTTACTAGTGACCAGGTGTTGGTATACACCCAATCGTCTAAAGTGGCCACGTCCCAGCACTCTTGGTATCCGCCTGGTTGAGAGCACGCCGTCACTTGTTCCCCTGCTGGTTCCCCGAAACGGGCGTGGCACCTGCAAATGAATTGGCATAAGTAGTCGTCGCAGATGGAGGGAGCGAGAGGAGACCTACCCAACACCCAGCCGAGCCCGGAAGCCAGCCCACCCGTCACCGCATTAGTCACCATGTCCCTCTTCCTCACCCTACCGCCCTCCTCACCGCTACCCGGATCGCTACCCGCGACTGACAGGTTCCGCGACGCGTCGAGAGAGGACCTGCTGCTCTCCTGGCCGCTCTGGCTCGCGGCGCCGCCGGCAGCCCCCGCGGCGGCACCTGCCCGCAACGGGAACGCCGATTTGCTGAACGCCGCCGCCGCTCCTCGCGCCACGTCGAAGAGTCCGATGGGAGCCTCTTCTGTTGCGTTGCGCCCGACCTCTCTGCGGGGCTGGATGTACGTCGCCTGGGTGGGGAAGGCGCCGGGGGCCCTGCGGTCGGCGTGGTCGTTGAACCGTTCTTCGTCCTCCGTCTCTTGCGCCAAGAGCGCCGACATCTCCTCTTCGCAGCGGCGCCATGCCGTCAGCACCTCGGGCAACGCCGAGGGCGGCGCTAGGAGCAACGCTTGGGAGAGCAGCTCCATGCGCTGCTCCAGGCGACGGAGGACGGGTGAGCCGGCCACCGTGGCCTGCGACGAAGCTAGGGAGCTGTTGGGGCTGCGATGGCGTCCGGCCAGATACGCGGCTCTCCAGGATATGTCGTCTACCTCCTGCTTGGTGTTCGAGGGGTCCTTTGATGCGATCGGATCGAATGAGGGGTTGAGGCGGTTGACAACAAAGGAGTAGGCGGTTTCGAAGTCGTCCTCGGCTAGCGCTGCCTCGATTGCCATGCCCATGACACGGCGCGAAGCAGCTCTTTTGCGCTCTTCTGTAACGGTCTCTGATTCTTCAATCATAGGACCGTCTTTCTCTAGCGTTCGTGCAGCAACCAGATTCTGCCCAATGGTGGTCAAGTCGTCGAGCTTGGAGTAACTCCGCGGGTTTTGTTCCAAAAGCTTCGAAATCAGAGAGATGGGATCCTCGCTGATCCTGATATTGACCGGCCGGAAGGGAACGCCATGCTGAAGCGTTAGGGAGTAGAATGATAGGGAATGGGTAGCGGCGAGCAGAGCTTCCGTTGCAAGGAATGCGGGGGAATCGGAAAAATAGGGTTGGAAGGCGGTCATGATATCCAAGGCTTTCTTCATGCCTCCACGAGTGACATTGCCGTTGCTTGCGTTGTCGTAGTATTGCATGACCTGGCGGAGAACGCATTCTTCGATGTCCTGATCTTGCAAACGATCACCACCTCTCTCGTCGGGTAGGTAGATGTCCATGGCCAGCTGGAGTTGACCATCCACAAGGAGCGATGTCAGTATTACCTCTTCTAACGAGAATCTTGCGATTTTTCCCAAGACACCGGGCCCGTTCGCGGCATACTCTTCTGACGGATCCATGCCCCAGTTCCAGAGCCAGAGGAGCTTGTTGCGGGCTGATTTCCACATTTCTTCGTCAGACTTGGGCCTGTTGACAAGCGTCTTGAGAACTTTGGCGACCAGTTGGAGTTGATCGTCTTCATCGGAGTGAAAGCGGAACTTGGCCAAGCTGTTCAGAGATATCGGATGCCCGAGGTCCGCTAGAATGTAGGCGGAGTACACGAATATTTGAAGAAGAGCAAAAGTCTCTACTGTAGGGACAGTCAATGGATGCTCGATGTTTAGAAGGGTATCCGGCTGCAGAATGGCAGGTGTAGTTCCGTGGAGAACGTCTGTGCGACCCGCGATTTTGGGTAACATTTCCACGCTTGTAGCGAGGTCCGGAGGAGGAAGGAAATCCATGATATGAGCCAAGCGCACGAGCACGCTGTGTGCAGCTTCAATCGTATCCTTGCCGTCGCTCTCGGCAGTATAGACGGAAGCAAAGGCAGCCTGAGCATACCGCCTTTCCAAGTGACTCTGGATTTCTTCATCCAGACCATCCTGGCGGCTCGGATCCTCATACCCGCCAAGATCAACATCTCCTGGCCCGTCCCAGTGTTCCACGGCGTTGCTAATGAGATCAAAGCGTTGCGGTGCTTTGCGCACCATCCACGCATAAAAATGTTCCCAGTCGTGATGGTTCCTCGCTGCCCCCGGGGCGGCATTTTCCCCTTGATGGATCTGCTCCGCTACTGAAGACCCGACGGACGAGCGGCGGCGTGCCATGCCGAGCACTTTCCGGCTCTTTCTTTGGTCAAAGCCATACATCCACGGGCCGACGATGCCCTTGATGTCCCTAGCTATCCTTGTGTCCTCGGTGCCTGATTCGACGCTTGATTCCTCCGCTTTCCGAATCAAGAAATCCACGCCGGTTGGACCCTGAATGGCACCGAATTTCTCTAGCGACGTCGTGGAGCCTTCGTGCGGGTAGTATTCGAAATCCAGACGGAGAAGCGGGAGGACGTTGGAGATGAACCATGCGCGAAGGTGCTGAGAGTGGTCGAGGAAGGGGTCGACGAGGGAGGGAACCAGCCCAAGCAGGCCGGTCTCGGCATCTATGCGATATGCGCGGTGTATGAGGAAAAGCGTGAGGAGATCGAGGTCGAGGTCGGCGCATGATGCGTGTGCCAGAGGGATCAGGTCGAGCCTGTTGACGCGCTTCTGAGCCTGCGAATTGGAGAGATCTTGGACGGGAACGGGATCGACATCGATCTGAGGGCGCTGCTGGGTATAGAGGCGTGAGGCGACCTCTTGGGCGTAGGTGTTGTAGGTCGACGGCTCGGCGCTCTCGGGCAGAAAGGTGAGCAAGATGCGCAACAACGACTCCGGGGAAAAGGCGTCGGGCCTCGCTAGCGACAGGGAGCGCAGAGCGTCGATGTGGGACTGGGCGGCATAGTGGGTTGCAAGCAGCACGCAGTGGGCTGGCGAGAGCTGTTGGGTGCTGGCCATGTCAAAATACGTGGCCCTTTGAAGCTATTGTCTGCTACGAGCGCCGAGTCGCGCGAGGCCCATGCCAGATACAAAGCTGCCGAGGGTGCGAGAAAGTCGAGAGGGAGGAGCGAGGACGAGGGCGGAGGTGTGCGGAGCTATTTGGGTGGCGGGCAGCATTATTTGCGCAGGCGCAGGCGCAGGCGCAGGCCCAAGGCAAGGCCAGCAGCTTCGGCGACCCGCAACGCGATCGCTGCTGGTCGGCCCGTTGCCCATCGTTGCTCACTCCATCTCCCCGCGCCGTGACATCAACGTAACAACTCGCCCAATCGGAGCTACTCATGTCTGATCTTCAGGTTCTATTCTTGAAACACTGGGTCTCACTATCAGCTTTGATCTGGACCTTGTTCATCTTTAAATTACTATTATTGAACAGACATCTGTCCCAGACATGCATTAGGAATGCAGAACACAAACGCTCAGCACTTCAACATCTCCTCGTCAACTTCCCAGTCCTGCCACGTCGCTGCGTCAAACCCGTTTGGCCTCGATTGGCGCAGAAAGCCGTTCCACGTGCCCTCAACTTCCGACACCGGCCGGACGAATTTGACAGGCGCGTCGAAACCCTTGCTGTAGCTCTCGAAAAGATGCTTGCTCTCGAACAGTTCGGGGTGCGTGAGCCTCATCGTCTTCAGCGCGCGCTTGCCGACTTCGTCCACCGAGTCGTAGTGCCTCAGCTCAAAGAATGCTGGATCGTGCACCTTCCGCAGCGTTTCCATCAACTCCTTCGAGTAGAGGCCCTGCTGCAGGAGGAAGATATCGTACTGGCACAGCGACGTTGTTCCGTGGTAAGATCCACCGTGCTTGGCGCGCTTGTACAATCCGACGAGCGCGGCGATCGTGCCCATGCACCCAGTGCCGTAGTCGCTCATGGGGAACGGAGGGACAACCGGCTCGTTGAGGCCCATGGACTCGCCCTGCGCCCATGCAATGCCCGTCACACAGTCCGCAATCTGTTGCCATCCTGGCCTGCCTGCCCACTCGCCAACGTGTCCGAAGCAGTCCTCAGCCACGTAAACAATGCCTCGCTGGCGCCTCTTGGTGAGCTCAACGAGCTGCTTCGGACCATATCCAAGACGCTCGAGCGAACCGGGGCGGTAGCCATCCAGAATAACATCGGCAGATTCAAGCAGTTCCTCGAACACTTTGCGATCCTCGGCCTTCTTCAAGTTCAGGTCCGCCGTGTGCTTGCCCAAGTTTCCGTCAACCTGGAAGAAGGGAACGTCAGAAAGAGTTGGCGCGGTGACCTTGATCACGTCTGCGCCGTATTCTGAGAGGCCGCGACCCATTGCCGGGCCTGCGATAATCCTGCAGAGCTCCAAAACCCTGATACCAGCAAGAACTTGAGGCTTTGGTGCCGCGGTGGAGAGGCCGGGGAAGGGCACCGGCGGAGAATCCGACTCGATCTGCTCGACTCTCCACGGGGGTTCCTGCAGCAATGTCTTGCCCTATAATGAGTGTTAGCCCGCGCCCGGGACACCCAGTCGGCAGCCTTACGTGATCCGTCTCTTTGAACTCCTCCCACTTCAACGCCGTCACTCCAGCTTGCCTCTTCTCCGCATTCATCTTCTCCAGCTCTTCCGCAGTAAATTGCTTGACGTGGCTTTCTATGAGCTTAATGCACTCCTTGTAATCCGTCATATCTGGTCTGTGTCCTTCCAAGCCGACCATGTTCAAAGCGGTTGTTGCCTCGAGGGAACCGTGAAGGTGGAAGTATTCGCCCGGGTTCTTGGTCTCGTACAAATTCGCCGACAGCCTTCGGTAGAGGATGGATTGCGCTTGCAGGAGATCGGTGTCTGTATTGTGTAAGCTAATGGCAAGTCCTAGGCTCAGAAGAGGGCTCACCTTTCAGCTTCCTCTTCACATCCGGGTGGGCCTTGTTCATGCCGTCCACGGTCGAGAGGTAAGCGGAAAAGAGGAAAGAAGAGGCGCGGTCAAGGTCGACGGTGATTCTTCTCTCCTTCTCGCCGTAGATCAGGTTGGCAATGGCGGCGGCCATGCCCGCCTCGACAGCCTTCAAAGCCGACGTAGCCTCGGTCTCTTTGAAGGGACACGGGAAGTACGGGGTTCCCGTGTTGTCGGTGGTAAAGGTGGTTTTCTCGATTACATGTTTGCACTCGGCGGGGATCTGGGTCTTCGCAAGCTGGAGCAGGCTTGCGAGAGACTTTCTCGTCTCGGCTTCCATAGAGTAGGCATCCTTTGGCTGTCCATTGGCGGCGGGGTCCGCTCTGCTCACTCCGTTCACAACGGCCATGTCTTAGGTTCTCGGTAGGTGGGCGGGGCGAAATCGAGCAGGCGCGAGGGTATAGGCAGGGCCTGCGGTGGGAGAGGAGGGACGCAGATGGATCGTAAGCGGTCCCAGATGGGCGGGGCCGGGGGAACGGCGACGGGGATATAAGAGGGCGCCATGATGGTTCAATGGACGGGGTTGCCCGACGGCGACGGCGCAGGTGGACGGGTTCAGGTAAGGTAGGGCTGAGTTGCGGTGGTGCGGCACCCGACGGCGGGTGGGTGGCCAGCAATTCCAACCCAACACCACACCAACCACCGTTGCCAGCTGCAGCGCTGTGCAATCTCCGATCGAAGCCCGCAACCAACCGCTGCCAGGCGCGCGCTCACCGGAACGCGCTCGGACAAGTCGCAGTCGACCAGCTGGGCCCCGCGGCGGGGTTTGGACGGAGCCGGCAGCCGTGCCAGCATCCGACGCGTCTGGTGCGGCTTTCGTGCTCCTCGCAGCTCCTATCCGAAGATCCACCACGGCGTGACATCGACCACCGGCAATTGTCCAGCACCAGCGCCCTCCTCCGACATGACGCGCCCAAAGGTACCGCCCGAGCAGCGCCAGAGAACCGCCCAGGCCTGCGAGGTCTGCAAACGCCGGAAGCAGAAAGTGAGTAGACCACTTCCGCCTCCGTCTCCGTCCCCAATTGTCCTGCCGTCTCACCCGCCATGCTTCCCCGTTCCCCGATATGACCATCCTCCCAACCCAGCCCAGCCCAGCCCAGCCGTCCCGTGCGTATTGTGTCATGTCAATGTGTGAATTCTGCCTAGAGACTGGCGCACCCCCGCCACGCCGCCACTTGACCACCACGTAGCATCGGCCCTCTGCTGGCCACAGCATCATCGAGATCGTCCTTGCTGACTACCGCTGTAGTGTAACGGCCTCTACCCTTGCAACACATGCGAAAAGGTACTCAACTCACGCCCTCGCCGGGAATCCAACCTCACTCATGTGCCACCTGTAGCGCAAGTTTACTTGCATCTACCTCGACCGGGAGGACCAGCCGGAAGATGGCCCGCCTACCAAGAAATTCCAAACAGAGAGTGCTGCCGCAAGTGCTGAGGCCCTTCCTGAGGCCCATCAGGACCAAATTGGGGTGAATGGCAATCATAAGAACTCGCCAACTCTTCCGAAGGCATCTGCTCCATCGTCACGGCGGCCTGGAGCGAGTATCCATGTGCAAAAGCCTCAGAAGCGATCAAATCATGCACCTTCCAAGCCTCTCGAGTCGGCGACTCCAGCCTTTGAGCCTGACGCACTTGAAGCTGCCGAGGCTGCCGCAAGATCTCTTCAGCATTTTGCAACAAGAGTAGAAGAACCGCCCAAAGCGCATGCTGCATCCAACACGGCAAGCACAGATGGCAATGAAGAAGAAGCCGTCATCTATTCGCAGATGAGAATGCTCCAGGATCCCACAGGAAGGTTGCTCTACGTAGGGGATGCTGCGTCACTGTCATTCCTTCAGCTCCTCCGCATGATGGTGGAAAACGTTGCTGGACCGTCGGCATTCACTACAGACCCACGGAGACACAAGATCACCGAGATCCCCTTCTCTCTGCCAGCAACCATGAGGCATACCCATCTATTGCCGGATAAGAGGACTGCTTATATCCTTGTCGAGTCTTTCTTCGTAAATACTCATGGCTTTCTTCAAATATTCGAGCGACATGCCTTTACTGCCGCTTTGGAACGCTGCTACTCCGACCCGCTTACTACCGAACCACCGTGGCTGTGTCTCTTAAACCTTGTTTTCGCGATTGGCCTCATGCTAGCGACTCCACGCCCCGACACCCCGGATGCAGCCATCATCGAAAAACTCCACAGAGACCATCCGGATAGGGCCGAGGTTTTCTACATGAATGCCAAGAGTCTCAATGACCCTCTACATGGATTCGAAGATGCCGACTTCTGGTCTGTTCAAGCCCTACTGTTGATGTCATATTACATGCTGGTAAAGTCAAAAAGAAACACAGCTTTCGCTCTTCTCGGTACGTGAATCCATTGTGAGCAATTGATAACCTACCGCTCTAAAGCTGACGTTCTTAAGGCATGGCCGTGAGGTCCGCCTACGCCCTTGGACTCCACCGAGAGGAGACCATGGTAATATTTGGTCAAGATGAACAAGCAGCAAGGCGAAACTTATGGCGTTCGCTCTTTGTCATGGATCGATTCCTGTCATTCTCCCTCGGTAGGCCTGTTGCGATTTCCGAAGACGATTGCAGCGGCGACACTCTGCGGCCCGCACAACCCGAAGAGCACGATGCTTTTGGCTTTGACTCGGCTTTCCAGACCACTATCAACCAAGGCAAAACTAACGCCAGCGCGCTGGAAGCCGCCGTGCGAAGTTGTTCAGTCATTGGAAGGATACTCAAGGAAGTCTATCAACAGCGGAAAATCAGCACTCGCCTGGCTCAGGAAATAGCCGACGTGTGCAAACTCTGGCCGAAAGCTTTGGCACCTCAACTGCATTGGCGGCAGGCGCCGTCTGCCTGTCCTAGCCAAGGAATCGCTATACTCCACGTCAATCTCTTCTACTGCCACAGCATCATTCTTCTCACCCGGCCATTTTTCCTGTACATTTTAAATGCCGAGACGCAGAAAGAGATGGGACACCAACCGTCAAATGGGCACCAGCGGCACAAATATCCCCGCATGGAGAAATTCAGTGAGGCATGTGTCATCGCTTCATCGCACAGTATCGTTCTGGTTCAAGCCGCATACGAAGCTGGTTATCTCCCGCGGAGCAATCCTGCTGTGATGTACTTCCTCTTCGCTGCGACGTTGGTTCTCCTGGCCAACGAGTTCGCTGGCCTGTACGTCAGCAGGGAAGCTGACCACTGCATTGCTAACGGCACCAACATCATGATGTACTGTGCAGAATGCGACCAACAAGCTTCGCGGCTGTATCACATCCTCGAGGCCTTCAGGGAAGTAGTCAATCAACAACGCGACCGTCGACGCCGACTACAACAACCCCAATCCAATCTCATGGGTACTTTCAACCAACCAACCCCTTCGCAGCAATTCCCCGGGCCAGTGTCTCGCACCTCCGTGTCCTCAGAGCATCAACAACACCACCAACAACCCTTCTTGCACCAACAGGACTTCTCAAGTGCCATCGGCCAGCAGGGAACCCCACCCGACCTTACCCAAACCCACGTTTCCATGGCACAGGCGCCTCAGCTTTCCACCGCCGCCGCCGCCTCCTCCCTCCTCAGCCCCACCGCACCCATGGGCCCACCGACACCCCAAGCAATCGCGCCCCATCCCCCCTCGGGCGCCACGACGCCGCGCGGCACCATGGCGGCCTCGCCCGCGGGCAGCACCTTTTCCGCCGGCGCGCCCCCGACGCTGTCGCGCAACCTGTCGCTGTCCAACCTGCTGGACCTGAACGCGCTGGACAGCATGGGCGGCATCCCCAGCATCCGGAGCGAGGACGGCGGCTCGTCGGGCGCCGAGGAGCACATCGACTTCGACGCCCTGTGGGCGTGGCCGAGCAACACGCCGGCGGTGGGGAGTCCGCGGCTGGGGGGCGGCGGGGGCGGCGGCGGGGAGGTGTCGGTGCAGGGGATCAGCGATTCGGCGGTGCCGCTGTTTGGGGTTTACGATCAGTGAGATCTGCCTGGGACGGGGGTGTCTGTGGCTTTTTTTTCTTCTTTTTGTCTAAAGGGGGGTGTTGGCGATGGAGGGAATCAAAATGGTGGTTGAAGAGAAGACGATGGGTTTGGCCCACTTGGCGGATTGATGACGCATTGAATATGTGTAAACCAGAAATGGATATGAACCTACACTGCTCAGCTCTTGACAAAAAGTTGTGTCCCGCGCCGGAAACCTGGCAGTGTCCTTCGCGCGCGCGGTGGTGCCCTGGCGACTGCCTCGCGCGCCTGGCTCGCAACAAGCGCTCCCCAAGGGTCAAGTGAAGCAGGCACTTTGCTGATCACTTAGTCGCAAGCAAGCAAGCGCGCCTGTCGTGAGCCCTTACCGCTCGCCTTCCGTTAGCTCTTTCCACAATCACTGTCGAGGCCAAGGTACATCATGAAGCTTTGGAATGCTTTCCATCCGCTCTTCTTCATCGACAACCCATCAACAACTCATCAACATCAGAATATCGCATCCACGTTAAATTCAGACCCCATCGCTATCACCAACCATGTCGGCGAACGTCGGAATATCATACCATCGGCTCAGACAGCAGTTCGAACGCTGGAGGTTCAACAACCACGACACCGCCTACCTAGGCACAAGATCCATGAACGAAATCCATCGCGAACTAAGGGCGTGGATCGACCGCCGCCGCCACACGTATAACGAACTCGAAATCATATACAACTTCAGTCTTCTGAGGGCGCATGCGATTATCATCCACGTAGACAACGGAGACGTACCCCCGACAGACGTCAGGCGCCGCCGCATGGAGGAGGACAGACGGCACCACCTGCGAGAACTAGTGCGTCGTGTCCCATCGCGTCGTTTCTTCTCCCACGGAGGACATGGTATCGGCTGACCGATCTTCTGCAGGATTTGATCGCACAGCAGATACGTCAGGCTTTCGAGGCCTACTTCCTCTGCGAGTCGCTGAAGGCTACGCACCGCTTCAGCTGGAGGCCTCTCCGCGAACCCCGGCACAGAGCGTGCAACGACGACGTCGTGGGCGCCCTCGTGGCCCTGGGGCAGGGGGACGTCGACATGCAGACGCTGATCCACCTCGATGGCCGTGAGGCGATGGTCCAGGAGGCCAAGAGAAACTCCCGCCAGGTGCAGCAAGAAGCGCTCTATCGTGAGGAGTCTTTTCTTCGCAGCCAAGGTAACGACTAGAGAGGGGATGTCGTTGTCGGGCAGGGGTGGTGGGAGGTTGAGTGTTGGTGAACACTGCACTTGTACGATGGAATTGTCGGCGAGACTTTCGTGGACTGTGGTGGATGCCGGATGTCTGTTGCAGAAGCAATCGCGTATGTAGACCGTGGCGTACACAGCCTGGGTCATTCCGCATAGGGGTATGAGAAGGAGACCCACCCGGTCACTACTACCCCCATCGTGTCTTTAACGACACTGACTCCACGTATTCAATGCAATCGATATTTTCATTCTCCATTGGAAACAAACGTCTTATCGCAACGTCCTTTCAAGCCGTACACACCACCTCCCGCCCAACAATCGACTTTTCATATACCATCGAGCCCGATCCTACGACGTCTCTCGTCCTCTGAGCCAAAAACTGGAGATCTCATATTCATAAAGTTGGTCCCTGGCACAGAGAAGAGGAGGGTAGACTGCTGCGTGGAAGCGGAAGAAAGAGGAGAAGATGAAGCAGGGGCGACAGACAAACCGAGGGGGGGATCACAGCGAAGCAAAATCTCAGCAACAAGAAGCCAGCATCATACGGAGACACACCATGAACCCACACAGATGATAGCATAGCAAAAGCCAAAAAACTGCCATAAAAGTAGACAAGCACGCCCGCAAGCGTTGCTCTTTTTTAATGAACCCATCATCAACCCGTCCATTTCATTCATCCTCGCCGCGCACCTTGAAAAGGGGAGGGACCCCGAGGAGCAAAAAAAAAAAAAAGGTCTTTACCAACCATCCAAGCCTTACACAATCAGTCTTCCCTCTCCCTTCAAAATGATGAAGAGCAACAACATAACTACCAAAGCATATCCACCCATTCAATCAGTCAATCAGTCAGTCAATCAGTCAATCCAAGAAGGAAAAAAAAAAAAACAAAGCGCCTCCTATACCGCGCGTCTAACATTTCCATTCCATGAAGCCAAATGCAGAAAAACCCCGCTCCCTCCATTTCTTTCTTTCTTTCTTCCTTCCCCCCTCCCCCTCTCCGTCCACCAACCAGGCAAAAAAAAAAAAAAAGGACCTTCCCACTCAGTGCCCTCCTCCTTGTCCCCCCTCCCCACCACCACCGCCGCCGCCACCGCCGCCGTTCAACGGCCCCAACCCATCCATCCCGCCCCCGAAGTCCGCCCCGACGGCGCCCCCGTCGAACGCGAAGCCGTACCCCTGCGGCCCGCCGAACAAGCCCGAGTCGTCGCCCAGCGCCGTGGGCGGGTCCATGTTGAACGGCATGAACCACGCGGCGCTGGGGTCGGCGAAGAAGCCGGCGGTGGGGGACGCGGTGGCGGCGGGTTGGTGGTGTTGCTGTTGTTGCTGCTGTTGCTGCTGCTGCTGCTGCTGCTGCTGGCCGCCCGAGGCCAACGAGGCGTTGAAGGCGTTGACGTCGAGGGCGAAGGGCTCGTTGCGGTCCATGAAGGTGGCGTAGCTCTGCAGGACCATCTGCCGGTCGAGCGCCGACATGGGGTGGTTGAGGTTCGAGAAGTCCGCGCCGCCGCCGTTGCCCAGGAAGTCGTATGCTTGCTGCGGGTTTTGGTGCAGGAAAGATGCGGCCGCGGCGGGGTCGAATGCGGAGGAGGAGGAGGAGGATGGCGCGTCGAGGTTCTGCGGCATGTGCATGTGCTGGTGGTCCAGTGGCGAGGAGAGTTGCTGAGCGCTGTTGCCTTGCGCGTTGGGAGATGTTGTTGATGGTCCCGCCGCCGCCGCCGCGGCTGCCGCCCCCTTCGATTTGTCCTGTTTCGTTTTCTTGCCTTTCTTCGCTTGCTCAGCTGTCTTTGAGGCCGGCGAGAGGCTGGCGAAGAATTCCTCCACGCTTTGCAAGTCTGACTTCTGGCCCAGAACGGCATCCGTGCCCGCTTCCTTCCTGACTTCGGCGGCTGGATCTTCGTAGTCTGTACGAGACACACCGTGAGGGTACCGGTCAAACCAGTCTCCGTACTGGAAAATGCTCGGTTGTCGACCGTTGACGGCTGCAGGTCCACGGAGGGCGGCGTCTGCGTGTTGGCGATACAGATCCTTCAGGTTTTCCGCCACGAAATGGAACATTCCCCAGTACTTTTTCAGCCTGCTCAAGAACTTGACGTTATAAGCGAGGTATCGTTTCGAGGCCAATTCCAGCTTCGGGTTCTTGGAGAAAACACCGCGGATATGGACCGTACTTGACAAGAAAGCGCAGTATCCTGCAAAGGGGACAACGACATTGTAATTCATGGCCTCGTTAACTAGGAGAGATATCTGGTTGGCGGCGTCAAGGGCTGCGTGAGCAGCTTCTGTGAGAAATTGGTGTGGCATGTCCTGAGGGGGCCGGCTGCCGGCGTGTGACGGTAGCGCGAAGCGGTTGAGGAAGAGGATTATTTGGTGGTAAACGATGTGGAGAAAGATGAATTGGTTGGCAGTCTTTTCCGTGACGTGATTCTGCAGATTTTCTTGCGTGTAGGCTAATCTTTCGGGTAGCGACGCCTTGAAGTCGTATGCTGACTTTTTCAACTCTTGGAAGGTGGACTGTGGCGACCAGATAGGTACACGCTCTTGTTCCTTCCCGCCCAGATTGTTGAACATGATGAGGCGACCCCAGATAGCAACAGCACGAACAAGGTATGCCACAACGCCCATGTTCTCTTTGGCATCTGCCAACTGTCCAGCATCGTCTGCTACCGGATTCCTGACGTTTCCTTCAAGATCTTCCGTCGGTCCGGGAATCTCCATCTGGAAGTAGTGTTCTCGTATTGGTAATTGAACCTTGATGAACTGGCCGCTGACGAAGAGAGGGCGATCTGTGCCCGACGAGTTGAAACGGTCCATGAGGAAGCAAGACCACATCGTTCGCCGCCTTATTTCCCTGTCAGTGAAGCTGAGCTCTGCCCTGTCGCCGTTTTCCTTGCCAAGCGGATCATGGTCGAGGTCTTTGTGCAGCTGCAGAGCGTATGCCATTCTCTGTGCCATGCCTCCGAACATCCAACTCCGTCCGCCTTGACAGGTTCCAAACTCATGCAGGCCCAGCAGCAGATAGGTGATGAGTATCGTAATATTCGGGGTATCGTATCTTTTAAGCGCGATATCCCGGGCTTTGCTGGCCCAGTGTTCGCCTCTCAGGAACGCAGGCTCCGTTCGGATTTGAGGATGTGTTGAGAAGCGTGCGGAAATGGCGCAAACGGCGAGGATCAACACAGGCGGCACCTGCCCTGCTGCTAATCTGCGCATGAAGCTTGGCTTGTGGAGCAAGGGGTAGCTCTGACCATAGCAATAGTCAAAGTAGACTTCCGATAGATGCTCTTGGATCTCCTTCGGAGGGAGACTCTCGAGGCCCTCGGTTAGCAGGCTGCTTTCAACATCCACGCCTCTGGGCGGCTGTGAACCTCGGCTCTCGTGCGGGTTTGGTGCTTTTGACTTGGACCATTCATCCAGTTCTGCTCCGAATGCTTCGTCCGCCGGGCGTTTCTTGGCTGATGCGCTCTTGGGAGTCGCGCCAGGGAGCGGGGGCTTGACCACGGCTCTGGGGACTGCAGTCAGGGTGCTCAAACTCTCCTTCGGAATCAACTTAATGACGCGCTCCTCCATTCTTTTCAGCCGCTTGTCCAGCATGGCCATGTAATCGGTTCTGGGGGCTGCTTTGCGAGTGGTGACCTTGTACACGCATGGAATGCGTGAACGCAAGCAGTGCTTGCACGCAGGCTTCTCTCCAGAGCAGCGAATCTTCTTGCGCCGACAAGCGATGCAAGCCAGTGGCAATCTTTTTCGCTCCTTCCCAGCCTTCGTCTTCATTTCAGCCCACGATGGTTGGTGATCCGGATCGCCCTCTTTCTTCTTGCCCCTGGGAGTATCGTCTCCACGGTTCTCCTTCTCGGCGGTGGTCGAGCCGTCATCGCGGCCAAAGTCGTCGCCAAAGCCAGCCGAGGCCAAACCGAAAGCGCTTTGGGGGCTAGTGTCCGTGTCCATGCCGTCCACACTTGCGCCGCTCGCCATGCCGCCATTGGTCGGCATGCTGCTTATGCTCAGTTTGTGCTGGGGGCGCGGGGGGCGCTGGGGTTCAGAGGCACCTTCGGGCATCGAAGCCATCATCTGGTTGCCCTGGGGATGGTTGGGGTTGAAGGAGCCGTGCGCGATGGTGTTGTAGTCCATCATGGACGAGCCGGAGTTGGACATGCTCGAGGGCGATTGGGCGGCTTGCAGCAGGGCGTCGAAGCGCGGGTTGTTGCGGCCCTCGGCGGGCATGACGTACTCGGTGAGATTCAACGGGTCGTTGTTCTGGCGCTGGTTGTCGACGTCTGATTGACCGTAAGAGCCCATGTTGGAGAAGTTTGAAGCCATCGCGGTCGCGCAGTGGCAGGCATTCCCAGACGTCGGCGCGTTCGGAGCGGCAGGCGGTGCGCGCAGCGACAATGGATGGAATGGGAGCAGATGGGATCGCTACTGGTGAATGCAAGTGGACGGCGGGATCGCCCGGGTCATGGTGGTTGCGGAGAGGCGAGCGAGCGTCGGAGTTGGTCGGATTGGGGATTGGTTGGCGGTGCGGGGGAGAGTAAGGGAGGCAGAGTTGGAGTCTTGAGAGGCGCGTGCTCGTGAGGATTCCCTAGGGTCAGTGGCGGAGATCGAATGCGGAGGGCTCTTGCGGGCCGTTGACGCAACAGCGCCGCACTTGGTGCTAGGGGGCCGCGGCTGGCTGAGGGCGACAGGGCGACAGGGCGGTCGTGGACAGGGCGGCGGGCCTTAGGTCGGGGGCAGGTAGGCGACGGCGCGCATCTCCTGTTCGCCTTGTTGTTAAAATGGACGGGCTGCTAGTGGTTGAGGGCTTTGGCAGGCCGAGGGAGTTTGAGCCACAACCAGGCGCTTGACGATCCCCACGCGCCGCTGCCCCACAGATTGGTAAAGCTTGACTAATTCGCTTCGGTCCAGAGCAACGAGTCAGCTTCTTCAACCTCATCCATCTTTCTTTCTTTCACGCCGTCGTGCTCCATGCCACAGCCCTACCCCGCCGCCGGGTCCGCCCCGCTGCAAACGAGATTGCTGTTGCACACGCCCGAGCTCTAGAAGACGTCTAGAAGCTGTCGTTCGCACAGCATCTCAGCCAAACGCGTGGGGGGAAAGCAAGTGTCAGCAAAGGGAACACCAGGCCGTGCGGCGGTCACTTCTGGGGCCGGTCCATGCCTGGGTGATCGCCTTCGTCAATCGCAAAGGGTGGCGGCCGGGGTCTGGTTCGGAACAAGCTTCCATTTGGTTTCTCGTATCCCGCCACGCCCGCCTACTTTATCTGATCCTCAGCCTGCTGCCGGCCCCGGACATCACCCATCTTCAGCCGCGCAAGGATTTGATGCCCTCGTTGGCGGGACAGGCTGGTTGCATGTTCCACATACGCCGCCTGCTGTTGAGTCTGCTCCCCATTGGGTCGGTTGAAGGGAGCTGCCCGCAACCTATACGCCTTTTCTCCAATCAACGCTGCTTTGCTCCAGGGATGCGGCTGCTTGAAAGACTGTCCTGAAGTCATCATAAGTCGCCGTCACGACCATCTTGCGCAAATTCTCGAACATGCAGGAGACATGCCTGGACGAAGAGCTTGCAAGAATCCGTGTGATGCAGGAAACTCTGTATACGTATCAGCGAAAACAAAGCAATTTGCTCAGATGGCGCACGCCAACTATCTTCCCCCACGCGGCAGCGGCGGCTCGAGCTCACTGAGCGATAAGAATTGACAGCCAAGCAAGCCCGTCAAATGATTGCCATTCCTTGTACGAGCAATTAAGAGATACACCCACGTGGCGTGCAACACTCGTGCGGCAAGGGCCCCATCCAATCATTCTCCAAACCGGGCTTGCGGGTAAAGTCTCTGCCATATTGTTGCGTGCAAGATTACTCATCTACATTCCCGTGTTGAATATGCTTGGTAAAGAGTTCGACGTAGGGCCATAAGCACTGTGCTCTCACCATGCTCCAACCAAACATGCAGGGTCCCTTCCCAACTGCAGTGACATGACATGCCTTCGGCAGAAATGTGGGGCCCCGCAGCCCGTTTCGGGGGTCGTTACGAGAGGAACCGGAGCTCGGTCTCATAGCAATTGATGGTAGGCTCGGGAAATCCGAGACAAGCCTCAACCTTCACAGAACCGCCTGACAAGGGTGCCTGTTGAACGATCAACGTGCAAAAGGAGGAGAAAGTTTCTGTGGTGATTGGCTCGGAAACCGGCAACAACCCCGCCATGCAAGACTCGCACCTTCTCTCTCAATCACCCATCCCCACCGGTTCCCGCCTGCGCCTCTACTCCACCACGAACCCACGCTCGCTCCCCAGCGCCGTCACCTGCTCCGCCCGCCACTCCGCCATTGGCTTCTCGGGGACGCTCCCCGGCGCCTCCATCCGCCCGCCCACCTCCATCACCAGCTCCGCCACCCCGCCGCCGTTCGCAAACACGTACATCTGCGCGAACGCGCTCGCGAACTCGAACGAAAACGCCTCCTTCGCCGGCACGAAGATGGCCTCGTCCGCCGCCAGCCCGACCGACTCCCCCCGACCCACCCGGAACCGGACCTTGCCGCGCATCACCACGAAGCAATGATGCACGCCCTCCCACTTCAGCTGGCCCCCAACCTCCGAAAAGACGCTCCGCCGGTGCCCGTCGCCGCCCTCGAGCCCGACGACGGAAAACCGCCCGCCGGACTGCGCCGTCGTGACCAACGGCCGCGCGATGGTGCCCTCGAGGATCCACTTGGGCCCGGCGTCCGCGCGCAGGAAGTACGGCTCCGCGCCGTCCGGCAGTTGGTCGTCTCGCCCCGCGATCCAGGGCCGGATCTCGGCGGACGGGTGGTCGCGGACGGGCACCATGTCGCACTTTTCGGCCGCCTCGATCAGCTTCGGGACGAGGACCGCCCGCGGGTCGCGCGCGTCGTCGACGGGGAAGAGGGCGGCGCCGGCGTACGGCTCGCCGATGATGCGTAAGAACTCCTCCCAGCCGCCCGGCACGATGAGGCCGACGAACTCGCTGTGGTCGCCGAGGATCTGGTATTGGTGGATGACGCCCTGGTGTGAGCGGCGGGGTCAGCATTGCTATCCCCTTTCGTCGCTTTCTGTGAAATTCTTGCGTTTTATCACTTACCGGCGGAACGCTGGCGAAGTCGCCGGGGCCCATCGTCCTTGCCGTGTCGTTTGCCCAAACGTTCACGCTCCCCTTCAGGCACAGGAAGACGTCGTGCGCCTCCCGGTGGTAGTGGAAGCCGATGGGCTCGCCGGCGGACCCGCCGGTCGAGACGACGGCGAACGTCATGCCCGTCTCCCGTCCGGTGACGAGCAGGCGCATTATCGAGTTCGAGCATGGTATGACGAGTTTCTCGCCTCTGAAGAGCGAGACGACGTAGCTTGTGGCCGTGCCCGGAGGACTGTCGACGTCCTGTACCCTCTTCTCGGTGGCTACTACCGTCATGGTTGTCTGTAGAATTAAGTGGTGTTGGTGGTGATTGGGACGAGACGTATTTTGCACGGAAGGTACGTCTATAGGATGCGTAGTCCTCGGATAGTATATATATCAATATCAGCCATCTCGGCACCTCCGTAAAGCTAAGCCATTAGCGTGCCACCCATGATTTGGAACCCCTCCGGGCGGACTTTCCCACATCCAGAGCGGAGCATTTGCGTCGGCTGAGAACAACGGCTAAGATCTTATAGCCAATTAATAGCTCTATGCAGCGGCCTTGAAGCGCAGTCTGGAGGGGGAAGAAATTGCAGGGGTGAGCAGCCACCCGAGGGCGGAGCTCGGTGCTTGGCCATTTGCCGACGTGCCGAGCACTATACACATGAAAATGATCGTGCGGTGGTATTGGAAGTGCTTCAATCAATATCCTCTGGGTCTCTCATTGCTCGGCACAGAACGTTGTATTGTCAATGCACGGTGCTGACCCGGCGAAAGTGGGGAGTCTAGGAGGCTTGTAGTATTTCACTTGCCAACTTATTCCTACCTTTCTTTTTTATCAAAACATAAATCATTACTTCCTCTTCAGCTACCCGGATGGCAAGTTCGTGGGTACACAATTGGTGTAACGAGGGCTGGTCAAAATGGCGCGCCTCATCTTCAGATGGATAAGTGGGCCGATTGGTCAACGCGGAGAAATTCCAAAGTGTGCATTAGGACCATCAATGAGTAGTTCATCAGTTTCGACAAGGCTGTCAAGCTTTCAGTTTCTTTTTGAGACGCGTATGGAAGAGTCGTGGAGGAAGTAAAAGTAATTAAGAGGGAATACAATGGTGTTTTCCTTCCTATTATTTGTCGCCAAGGCCAGATTGAACCCAATGGAGCTGCGTAGCGCATACTGAATGACTAAGGACTTCACTTGATCGCTATTGTTCCTTTCTACATGTGCCCATGAACAAGACAGAAGGGTGTGAAGTGAAGATGCACGTTAGGTACAACTGAGCGTGCTCTTGTGAGATGTATTTGGTCATATTGTACGTATGTATACCATGCGTCGGTACTACTTGTCCGGCCGAGACCGTGATTAACTTGAAAGACAGTAGCAGTAGTTGGCATCAATGCCAACTAAATTCTTTTTCTTCACCCCCTTCTCCTTTCTTTTCCCCTACTACAGTGTTGTGAAACCGCTGCTCTTCTCCTACATATCTCTCCACGGCTAACGGCGGTACATGGATAGTCAATAGCGAAAATAATAGATACGCGCAGGAGCAGGGAAAAACAGGAAAAAAGGGGTATATCCAAACAGAAGAACGACAGAAACGACGGAGACAGAAACCTACGATGAACAATGGAGTGAAGGTGGGAAAGAGAGTAATGCTCAACGAACTCGAAACGAGAAACTTCCTCTCCAACCCCCCCCCCCCCCCCCCCCCCCCCCCCCCCCCCCCCCCCCCCCCCCCCCCCCACCCCCACAACACCAAAAAAAAAAAAAAAAAAAAAACAAAAAAAAAAAAAAAAAAAAAAAA